>CM076584.1:1243566484-1243578984 GCA_034641835.2 Pinus albicaulis
AGCTACTAACTCATTAGACCCTTTTGCAAGGACACACTTGACAATGTATGGGCCCAACCACATAGGCTGGAACTTTCCTGGGCCTTAATTTTTGGCCTTCTGGTCATAGAAGAGTATCAGATCTTCAGAGAAGATTCTAGGCTTGACACTTTTGTGATATTGTGCTTTGATGCGTCTTTTAAGAGCTTCATTGGCTACAACGACATGATTTCGAGTCTCATTCAAATGATTTAGATGGAAAATATGCCCCTCTTCTGCAGAAGTAGCGGGAAGAAGTTTGATAGCTAGTTTCAATGATGGAATTTTGCATTCAATGGGGAGGAACTCTTCTAGACCATAAACCAACTAGAAAGGTGTGAATCTAGTAGCAATCCTTATTGAGGTTCGACATGCCAATCCGATTTGTGGACCCCTATTATGCGTTGAAGCATAGTTTTAAGAACTTTGTCGATAGATTCAACTTGTACGTTAGCCCGAGGATAATAGTGAGTGGAATTTTCATGTGAAAGTCCCAATTTGGAATTTAATTCAGCCATCATATGATTCTAAAAATTCTTCCCGTGATCTGTAACTATTGTTTCTAGAACACCAAGCCTAGAAATCACATGGTTATAAAAAAAGTACGCAGTCGTTTTGCCAGTATTGTTGAATGTAGGAATCGCTTCGACCCACTTAGTAAAGTAGTCAACAACGACAATGATATAACGATGCCCCAAGGCCAAATGAGGGTTACATGCCATAAATTTGATACCCCATTTCACAAAAGGACCAACAACGATAATGGGATGTAATGTAGCAGGAAGAGCACATACTTTACGAATATAGATTTGGCACACATGACACTTCTGGACTGCGAGGGTATAGTCACGGAAAATGGTGGGCCAAAAGTAATAAGTGCGTAAGATATTTTGCATGACAACATAACTAGGTAAATGTCCACCACATGCCCCTGAATGACAATCATTAAGAAATTTCTCAGCCTCCTCGAGAGCGAGGCACCTTTGTAAAGTTGTATCGATACCATGACGATAAAGGGTGTCACTAATAATCGCATAATTTTGGGATTGATACAAGATACTTTGCTGCTCAGAGCGAGAGGTATTAGGTCGGAAATTTTGGGTCTGGAGATCAATCATAAAATCTCCATACCACAGGTTGGATGACAAGATAAAAAACAATGACTCGTTAGGGATGGAATCTTAAGATGTAGATTTTGCATCAAGGGAAGGGATATCTCACATTAGTTCAATGAAAACTAGGAATTTATTCAACATGGATTTGATGAATTCCTGGTCGAACTCTTGGAGAATAACGATCCACTTAGAGTACTTCCCCCCCAACAATTGACGTGATATTATGTATGTCATAGGGTTGCAATCTGAAATGACTGTAGTTTTCTAAAGCAAGATGTAATGGCGATTCTTTGGACGACTTCAATGACTGCAAAAGCCAACTTTTCTACATCAGTATATGGAATCTCAGTATCATTGAGGTTTTGAATCAGATAATAAATAGGATGATTAGTCCCAATATCATCTTCCTGGACCAACACCATGGCTATAGTATAGGTGGCAGCAATGAGATATAGGAAATATTCGTGCTGATAGTCAGGGGGATATAAGAGAGATGCCCGAACCAGTACATCTTTCAAGGTATCAAACGATTTTTCTGTAGTGTCATCCCAATGGAAGGGAATCCATTTTTTTAGCAAGCGAGTAAATCCTTTGGTCAGATCAGTGTAATTAGGGATGAACTTTCTCAAGAAGTTAGCTTTCCCTTGGAGTCTTTGTAACTGAATGAGGGTAGAAGGTGCAGTAAAACCAATGATTTCCTATACTTTCAGAGGATCGATATTAATTCCCCATTTTGAAACAAAAAGCTAAGGATTCAACCAGATCCAATACAAAACAAACATTTTTGCGGGTTAAGTCAAATGTTGTAATGTTGACAACGGAGGAAAATGGCCCGTAAATGTAGCGGGTGATTAGCCCGAAGCCTAGAATGAGTAGGGAGATCGTCCAAATAGGGTTGCATGATATGCTTAATGTCATGAAAATATTAATCCATCACATGTTGAAATGTGGCCCCTGCATTCTTGAGGCCGAATGGGTGCTTTCTATAATAAAAAGTACCTCGGGGACATGTAAATGTGGTCTTAGTTTGGTCTGTCGGGAGAATTTTGATTTGATTCTAGCCCGAGAACTCATCCATAAAAAAATAAATCTAGAAACTAGTGCAGTCATCAACAATATGGTCAATAAACAGGGTCAGATAGTTGTCTTTTGGACAAGCTTGATTAACATCTCGATAGTCGAAACATACTCAAATCGTGCCTTGTTTCTTCGTGACAGGGACAATGTTTGAAACCCAATAGGTTAAAGGAATGGGGTATATGAAACCAACCCAAAGAAGCTTTTCTATTTCATCTTTTATCTCGGTAGCCTTCTTAGGATGGACCAGACAGAGGCGTTTCTAGATGGGTTTGGCATCAGGATACATATTAATTTCATGCACCACTATGTTTGGGTCGATACCTGGCAAATATTCATATGTCTAGGAAAAGACATCTCTAAACTCATGAAAAAGGGCATAATAGATCTTGATTTAAGATGAAGAAAAATATGCTCTGATGTGAATATTTTCTACTATTCATGGTTTGACCGAAATATCAAGAGGAATAGTTTTTTCGATATTCGAGAGGTTATTTTTAGAGTCGATCTCATTAATGGAAACAAAATTCATATAGGGTTTGAAAAAATTAGCTAGGTACAAACCATCGATATTTTCTTCTATGGAATAGAATAAGGAGGAAATATGATGATGCTCGTCCCATGACACATTGTCTAACATCATGATCTCCAGGATGCTTTTGTCGGTTGAGAATATGCATGAGAAAGGATCAGAGGGCATGTCAATATCCATCGATCAATCTACCCAATTGATTGAAGAAAGATTATGGGCCACACAAGTCAAATATATGGCTTCATAATCTTGCTCAATGGTGCTAAGTGACATTCGGTCACCAAAAATTTGGATGTCACTTTCACCGGGTACAATAAATGGATCAGTTACGATTGTAGAGGATGATATCATATTGATAAGAGAAACCAAAGGTGGGGAGTTGGCAAGGGGAGGAGGAGGGAGTGAAAATTTCCATGTAAGCAATGAATCCTTCAATAATCTAACTCTAGCATGTCGAAAGGAATGTAGGGCTTCCCCTACAAGAGGGTCACTTCTAGTAACATTGGAATCAAAGGAAAAAAAGTTGAGTTGATTTATGGCTATCATCCCTACTTTATGAGGGAAGGTGATCATTCAGAAGTAAGTTGAAATGATGGCAGCCATAACATAAACCCATGCATGTCCTAGTAGAATATTATAATCAAGAGGTCCATCAATAAATTCTACTTTAACGGAGACACTTTTTCCCCCAAGTTCTGCTTGGAGGGAATTCAAAATCCCACTGGGTTTATATGTCCTTGCATCAAAAGATTTTAATGTGGTGTTATATTGATTCTGTTGAGGTGAATAAATTTCCTTCTAGAAAGACATGGACATGTTCCATGTCTAAGCTCCATCATCCACAATAGAACAAATAATGTTTAACCATGGACAATGCCCTGAATCATAAAAGCTAACTGAGATGGAAGGTTAGGGTTATATTTTTCATGGGATAAAATCACTAGGTTGGAATCCAATGGGTCTATACATCTGATAGTCAACAACAAGGCCTTCTTTTGGGTGGGGCCGTTTTGCAACACCTGAAGAGTTGACATAACTGATGAAAACTAGGCCAAGTCTTGAAATACATAATGATTTTGGGCAACTCTTGAATGAGGGTTGTAAGAATAATTATGGATAACACCCTTCAAAGGCTTGATAGTCAATTCCAAAGGTGGAACATGATCAAAAGAGGTCGGTTCTAAACTGGTAGGTTGATCAGTAGCCTAACCATTCAATGGATTCACATTACCATAGTCTTTGTTCCAAGTGGCTTCCAAAACATCAAATTTCAGCTTTGAGGAGCAAAGCATCAAAACCATGTTAGAGGAAGAGGGTGTTGGGTGTGGAGCCTGATGATCATCCTAATTTAGAGGTATTTGTGTTCAACCAGATGTATACCCCAGGGAGAGTGTACACAGCTCCATGCGAGGGGGACTTGTGCCCCCCACAGGGATTTCGAGGGGACAATAACCCCCCGGTTGGGGGGTCTGGGGTCCAGTGGTCCCCCGACGGGGGTGCAGGGGTGGTGCCCTTGAAGCTAAAAATAGATGTAATTTTTCCTTGTAAAATATTGTAATTTCGTAGTAAATCTAGGTTTTTCATTAGGTGGATTACATGATGGTAGAAGTTATGTTTAATTTAGGGTTTTTTCCCTAGAAGGAAACCCCTTTGTTGTATTAGGGAATTGTATTGTGACTATGTGTTGAGAGTGCATTCTGAGCAAGAAAGAGAAAGGGGGGTAGAGGATATTACAAAAAATATGCTATAGGTTGTGTCTCTTCATTTTTTTGGATAATATAAAGGAATTTCTCCATGGACATAGCCCAAGTTGCGTGAACCACATACATTTGTGCCTCTCTTGTTTTATATATTTTCTGTGTTTTTATTTCCACATATTTTTATAAGTTCCAGTTCTCTGTAATATATAGTTTTCTAACATAGGGGTCCTAGGAAACCATATGATTCTCTTGATTAGGAAACAACTCATTCAACACAGCGGGAGAAGTGGATGATTTAAGAAATTGACTCACTTCAGTGCAGTGCAGACAATCACGAGTAAAGTGATCCTCATTGCAAATCAAGCATGGGTATAAAGGCTTTTGTTTCTCATCGAAATATGGATTTGTTTGTTTATCATGCCAAAAGGAATCCTTCATTTTCTTACCTTTACCTCGCTTCTTGCTTCCAGGTTGTTGTTGAGACTTCTCTTTATGAGATGAAATGGAATTTATCTCAGAAGAAGAAGCTGCAAGAGGGTTGGATTGAAGACTTTGCACAGGAGTGGCGAGAGAAATACGAGATGGTTTACTCACCGGCTACAAACTAGAAGAACCAATAATGCCGTCAATGACATGAGATTCTTTACCAGGTGGAAGAGGAATAGTGTTGTTATGTCCCTATATTACTAGTATAGTCCCTTATTGTTGTTAGTGTAACCCCCTTATTTTATTTTTTTTGTACCTTTGTAACCCCAATATTGTTATTATTGTGCCCTTACATTATTATTGTTAGGTCAGCTAGGATTATATTGTGACCCCATGGAATCCTATATATAGAAGGAGGTTTTGGTCATTTGTATCATCAAAGAATTGTTCATTTATGTAATGTATTGGAGGTTTCTCCCTCGAAGTGGCTGATTTCTAAGGTGTTCATCTCTCTTTTCTTCTATTTTTGGAGCTGGTTTCATAAAATTTGGTATCAGAGCTTTGGATTCTAGGATTTCGTTGCTCCAAATAGGTCATCGTGGCATTTTAGCTATAAATTATTTTCTACGATGGTTCAGAAGCTGAAAGTTTTACATAGTGAAGCCGAAATCCTGAGGAACGTTGTGTAAACATTTAAGATATTGGTTCACAATATTTTCAGCGATATAATCTATGGAAGTTAGGGATTTTTCAGGCTCCCGAATTTCACCTAAAACAGGTTATCATGGAATTTGTACTATAACTTTATTTCTATGAAGTTTCAGAAGCTGAAATTTTTACAGAGTGAATATACAATCCTGAGCAACCTCGTTCGAAATATTTTCAGAGATATGATCTGTGGATGTTAGGGTTTTTTCAGGCTACCGAATTTCATCTCAAAGGGGTGACCATGGGAAAATCATCATAAATCACTCTCTGAGTGTCGGATTAGAATTATGTAAAAAGTGGCCGCAAGTACATGAGCTTTAGTTTCATGTGTATCAATTTTAGAGCCGAAGGAGGAAACAGTGGCACGTGGCATGTTGTACAAGTTTTCTCTACTGAACCAGTCCATAATTAAGTCATTGTAGGATATTGGGCATAACTTTTCCTTGAAGAATCCAAACTAGGTAAGACCTATGGCATTCGAAAGAAGATTCAAAGGGCTACTACAAAACCAAATTTCATATATTGAATATCAAAAGTCACAGGTATAATTTAGTTTCAATATTGAGCTCCTCAAAAGAAAGAAAAAGGTGTGTATTTTTTCGAATTGCATAAGTCTTGTTTGAAAAATAAGTTTGGATTGATTCCAAGGGAATATTGTAGAATAGATATCAGTATTGGCTTCTAAAAGTCCCCCTAAAAAGAATTCAACACCAATTAAGCCTTTAGAAGTCTCTAACATCACCCATGAAGATGAAGAACTGCAACATGACATGTCAAAATTACAAGAGCAAGTGCACCAAATTTAACTCTCGCAAAGATCAACAAAAAATGAAATGGAAGTTTTGAAGAAAAGCGTGGAAGCTAAGATGGATGGTTTGAAGAAAGCCATGGAAGCTAAGATGGATGGCATGGAAGCTGGCATGGAAGCTAAGATGGGTGACATGGAATCTAAGATCGATGAAAAAATGAAATATAACGTGGAAAACGTGAAGAATGATCTAAAAGCGGACATGGAAGGTTTGACAAAGTTGATACAAGAAATGTTTCCTGATGGTGAAAAGATAGCAGAGGAAACTCATGATGAGAACAAAATAAATGGTAATCATGATTTCATAAACTCTAATGTTGGATGGAAGAACCACCATATTCCAAAGATGGATATGAGGAAGTTTGATGGCAAGGATCTCGTAACATGGATACTACAGATGGAGCAATATTTTGACCTTAATAATGTGCAAAACACACAAAAGGTACGCATTGCAATTTTAGATTTAGAACAAAATATATTTCTATGGTATCTATGTCTTTTCTCTCATAAAAAATTTTTCACTTGGTCAATTTTTACGGAGGAAATGATAGCGCATTGTGAGGATACAAAGAGCAACACCTTCTTTAGCCAATTGATAAATCTCAAACAAAAGGGTTCAGTGGCGGAGCACATTGAGGACTTCCAAAAATTGAATATAAGGGTAACTGATATTCCAAAGGAAAACATGATTGATGTCTTCATAGGGACTTTAAAGGATAACATCCAACATAAGGTTCGCATTTGGGAACCTGATTCATTGGGCAAGGCTTTCAGGTTGGCAAGAAAAATTGAATGTAAAATTATGGCAACAAGGAAACCTACCACTCACATCTATAAGGATGGAAGTGTTCCTACTCTTGTACTTCCAAAACCTACAAGGTAGGGTGTGTTGAGTTCACCACAACAATTGAAGAAAAGAGCAAAGGTTTTCATATGTTGTGGAGTAGAAATACTAAACGAAGTACTATAGTATGTTTAAGAATTATTTACATATGACAAAGAAGAGGAGAGAAATTAACGAAGTTTCAAGTAAGAGGATAACGTCTTGCCAGTAGAATCAGTCCTGTGAATAAGAAGAATTAATCAATCCATGTCATGTAATGTGATTATGAATCATCATCTCAAACTCTCAAGATAGAAGGACATATCAAGAAGAAAAAGGTAATAGTGTTGATTGATCGGGTAGTACCCATAAATTTATTCATTGTAAGGTAGCCAAGGAATTGAATTATTTCCTATACCCAGCACTAGAATTTCAAAATTTTGTGGTGGAATGTTTGGTTTTCTAGAAAAATAAAGTTGAGACAATTAAGACCCCAGGTCTTCTACAACCTTTATCCATTCCAAGTCAACGTTGGGAGGAGATTTCAATGGATTTTATCACAGGTTTACCTAAGTCCGAAGGAAAGAGTGTCATCATGGTGGTAGTTGATAGACTACCAAGTATGCACACTTTTGTGCATTATCTCAGCCATTTAAAGCAAGTATAGTTGCTACTACATTTATGGACAGAATTCAAAAGCTACATGGAAGCCCAAGGGTTATTGTGAGCGACAAAGATCCCATTTTTACTGGAAATTTTTGGACGGAGTTATTTTCTTGTTTGGGTACTTAATTAGCTCATAGCTCATCTTATCATCCTCAATCTGATGGTCAAACTGAGATAGTAAATAAATGTTTGGAAGGATATCTTCGTTGTTTTGTATCTGATAAACAAACACAATGGGTCAAGTGGTTACCTCTCGCTGAATGGTGGTATAACACTTTCTTCCATACTGCAGCAAAAATGACCCCATTTATGGCACTTTATGGATATCATCCACTGTCCATCACATCTTATTTAAGAGGAAATTCTAAGGTTCAAGCAATGGAAGAGCACATCGACCATCAACAAGAATTTCACCAACTCTTAAAGGATAACCTAATTTTGGCACAAAATTGAATGAAATAACAGGCAGATCAACATTGCAACGAGAGAAGTTTTGATGTAGGAGCCTGGGTATTTTTACAACTACAACCATACAAACAAATGTCCCTCAAGCAAGCTAAGAAGGATAATAAATTATCGCCAAAGTACTATGTCCCTTACAAGGTGTTGCAAAAGATTGGTACTATGCCATACAAATTGGAGCTTCCTACTTCTTCATGAGTGCATCCATTTTTCCATGTTTCATGCTTAAACAAGATTATAGGGGACAAACTTCTAGTTCAAACAATATTACCAAAAGTTGATGGGGAAGGAAAAATCATATTGGAACCTGAAGCAGTCACGGAAACAAGAACTTGATAGCTACGAAATCGATCAATTTAAAAGTATCTCATCAAATGGAAGAACTTACCCACTAAAGATTCTACATGGGAGGATGAGAATTTTATACAAAAGCATCCGAATCTACTCAAGCATTGAGGACAACACTTTTTTGAAGGATAGGGGCATGTTAAGTCCCTACATTATTACTATAGTCCCTTATTGTTGTTGTTGTACCCTTGTAACCCCAATATTGTTATTATTGTGCCCTTACATTATTATTATTAGTTCGACTAGGATTATATTGTGACCCCATGGACTCCTATATATGGAAGGAGGTTTTGGTCATTTGTATCATCGAATAATTATTCATTTATGTAATGTATTGGAGGTTTCCCCTCGAAGTGTTTGATTTCTAAGAAGTTGATCTCTCTTTTCTTCTATTTTTGGATTTGGTTTCATAACAAGTGTTCGAAGGTCTTGGAACGTTTGGTATCTTATCATAGAGAGTGCCTGATTGGGTATAAAATAGATCTAAATATTGAACACTAGTAATAACATTCTCTTCGATCATGACTTCACGTTTGGCCACATCATTTTTTATGGCAGCTAATAGAGATTTGATGAACCATTCTGCTAACGAATTATTGGGAACATAAGTCATGAATAACTGATGATGGTGCCTCCACTCATGAATGTGATCTAAATTGTGAGTGGAATTTGATTGTTTGAAGTTAGTCGATAGTTCGATTCCAGTTTCGTATTTGATGGGTAACTAGAAATGTGTGATGAAGGAGGTGGCTAAAGTGATTAAATCGTGAAACGAAGCTCTAGGTAACTAAATATACCATTTAGTTGCACTAACTATAAGCCTTCGTTGAAAAATATGAAGTCAAATGGAATCATCATTGAGGGAGTTGGATGAACACCTTTGAGATATGTCATGACATGCGTTGATGGGTCTTCTCTAGGATTCCCATTGAATTTTTGGATATCATAAATCAACTTGGTGGGAATAATTTTCCACCATGGCGAATGAGCAGTGGGGTTGTTAGTAAACCAAGTTGATTCAGGTAATTCAAGAGTAGCCACAAAAGGAAACTATTGATTAAATTCCAGAGCAGGATGACCTGGGTAAGAATAAGTAGCTTGAGCAATGGGTACTTTCATGCCTGGATAAGGAGGGTTTTGATAATAAGGAACCCGGTTACAAGGATATGGAGGATTTTGATAGCTAGAATACAAGTGAGTTTGGTCCCCAACCCCAGTTTTCTAGGTCATTTTGTCACATTAAATCATTAAGCCTCCTAATGGGATCAATCAACATCCTATTCCTCCTTGTCAGCATCTTGCACAAATCCCTAAGCATGCACCTTTCATCCCCTAGATTTTCATCCATAACTCCATCATTTGAGCCAATTTTAGGACCCACGCTCCCTGTAAGCCTACTAAGGTGCGACCACCTATAGGTTTCTCCATTTTGGCCATTGTTGGTCACCGACAGGTTGCTCCCCTTTGCACCTACATTTTTTCTAGAAATTTGTGAGAATTATCAGGATTTTGAAAGCTTCATTTTCTAAGATTTTCCAGAAGTTGTTTCAATCGCTTACCTTGGATTAAATATTCAGATCATATCCTACCCTACTTTGGAGTTTTCCCCGCTTATCCTTTGATCCTATCGCTCCATCAAAGGTGGATCTAAAACCTTAGAATCATAATTGGATAATAACTCCCAACTTACCCCTCTCCCCTATATATTTACCATCTTGCCTATGCAAAGGTTAGAATGAAGAATGAATAGTTGGATTTGGAGAAACTCTGCCCTTATGCTGCTATAATGAGTGGTTATTATCTCATGCATTAGGGTGATTGAAGGTGCATATTGTGATAATGAAATTAAAAGTTAACAACTTAGAGGAGCTCTTCTTAAATATTGATTGCTACTTATGTTTGTAATCTTCTTCTATTTATATTAATGCAAAAATTTCTTTGTTTTCCTATATGTGATGTTGATTCATATATTGCAATAACATGTTGATATATTGAATAGAGTATTTACATGATACTACATAGATCTCATATTTTCTTGGCTTGTGTTATTTGACTATGCAGGTTCTAATTTTGGCTGTCGGAGCTAGAATTGGAGCTTCCAAGCTAAAGAAGGAATGAAGCATGTGATGGGTTCCAGGTAGGCCTCACTCCGTCATCTATTTAATTTAAGGAAAATAATTGGGTTTTATGTCTCTGCATTGTTCTAAGTTGACCACCAAACCTAGGGAGATACTTTTGTCTGCAATCGTAAATCCCGTATAAAAAATTGGCGACTCCAATGGGGAACATAGTATTCCCTTGGTGTTTTTCCTTGTCCTTTTTGTTTGATTACCTTCTTGACAGACCTTTATTGTATCATCCAACCAAGAAAATACCTAGGAAGTGATTTAATTCAACCTTTTTTGCAATTCTTGTGCCAAAATCCTCTTTCCCATGCCCAACGTTCCCTCAGTGCCTCTGATAGAGCGTTGCACCTCACTTAGGTCCACTTTGTCCCATATTTTCAAAGTGCTGAGGCCTCCTTTGCACCATCGTTGGCCCCCATTTTTGCACAAATTTTTCCTTGGTTTTTGAGCCTATACTTGATCAGCCTACTTCTAGCTGAACTTCCCTAAGTCTTGAGTGTCTTGTGGTTTCTATAAAACCTCCATTTTGTTTTCATTTATGCTTGTTTTCCTTTGGTTAGAATTGGTTTTCAATTCGATTTTTTCTTACCATTTAGTTATTTGAATTATTATTATTATTATTTTTATTTATGATCGCTTGGATGAATTTTTGTTTGAGTCCTCATTCTGAAAAGTGTAATTGAATCAATAATTGAACATCTACATCTTAGTTTTCTTCATTCTCGAAAATTAAGTGTCATGAAAAGAAAATTTGTGCATTGGAATTTAGGGTTTTTTATGTTCATTAGTATAGGAACAGTTGCATCGGAAGGGAAATTGCATCTTGCATCTTATTTGATGCATATTGTGTGTTGCATCTTAATTGTTTCTTCCCTCCCTTAGATATATTTTCATTGAGAGAGAAAATATTCCTATTTTTTTATGCTAGATTTGCATTTTAGGATATTTAGGTAACAATCATGGTGAGCCCCAAAACTGTAACTTAGTCAAATATCAATAGTAAAATTTATTGAATCAACCTAAGGATCATTTGTAACATTAACACAAACATTTAGACCTCTAGGCTAGAGACATGTTTTAGCGTCGTTAAACATAGGATTTTCATTGTTTTCCAGTGTTGCATCCCAGGGGAGAAATCTCGTTCAGTGTACGTAAGTGTATAATATTTTTCTGCACGTATCATTAGTTATATTGGATGGCGCTCTGTGCATGAAAAGTATATGGGAACTATTTGGTAATTTAATTGATGTTAAATTACTTCATAAATTATTGACTAAGACTTGTAAACTGATGAAGTGTAAATGCATTTTTTGTTCTAAGATTTCTTATTAGGTGAATAATTTTCAAATTAGATTAGGATGTTTCATGGACATGTTCTTATATAAAACTTCTGCAAAGCATAAATACTATCATTCTACAAAAATAAATCACACATGCATAAATCAAATCTTCACAGAAATGAAATTAAATCTAAATCTGCTTCACACTTCGACATGAAAGGAAACTAATTTTCATAATCAAATGAAAATATTCTCCACACTAGCACATTAAAATTAAATCATTAATAATATAAATGGAATTTAATCTTAAGTTTGAATTCAAAATGTCACATTTGGAAAATAAAATCTCACACTGTCACACTGTCTTATTGAAGGAATTCTATCTCTGATTGTAATTTGAAATCAAATTAA